>OY856308.1:22625634-22630239 GCA_963693445.1 Agonopterix heracliana | reverse complement strand
CTAACCTAACCTAACCTAACCTAACCTAACCTAACCTAACCTAACCTAACCTAACCTAACCTAACCTAACCTAACCTAACCTAACCTAACCTAACCTAACCTAACCTAACCTAACCTAACCTAACCTAACCTAACCTAACCTAACCTAACCTAACCTAACCTAACCTAACCTAACCTAACCTAACCTAACCTAACCTAACCTAACCTAACCTAACCTAACCTAACCTAACCTAACCTAACCTAACCTAACCTAACCTAACCTAACCTAACCTAACCTAACCTAACCTAACCTAACCTAACCTAACCTAACCTAACCTAACCTAACCTAACCTAACCTAACCTAACCTAACCTAACCTAACCTAACCTAACCTAACCTAACCTAACCTAACCTAACCTAACCTAACCTAACCTAACCTAACCTAACCTAACCTAACCTAACCTAACCTAACCTAACCTAACCTAACCTAACCTAACCTAACCTAACCTAACCTAACCTAACCTAACCTAACCTAACCTAACCTAACCTAACCTAACCTAACCTAACCTAACCTAACCTAACCTAACCTAACCTAACCTAACCTAACCTAACCTAACCTAACCTAACCTAACCTAACCTAACCTAACCTAACCTAACCTAACCTAACCTAACCTAACCTAACCTAACCTAACCTAACCTAACCTAACCTAACCTAACCTAACCTAACCTAACCTAACCTAACCTAACCTAACCTAACCTAACCTAACCTAACCTAACCTAACCTAACCTAACCTAACCTAACCTAACCTAACCTAACCTAACCTAACCTAACCTAACCTAACCTAACCTAACCTAACCTAACCTAACCTAACCTAACCTAACCTAACCTAACCTAACCTAACCTAACCTAACCTAACCTAACCTAACCTAACCTAACCTAACCTAACCTAACCTAACCTAACCTAACCTAACCTAACCTAACCTAACCTAACCTAACCTAACCTAACCTAACCTAACCTAACCTAACCTAACCTAACCTAACCTAACCTAACCTAACCTAACCTAACCTAACCTAACCTAACCTAACCTAACCTAACCTAACCTAACCTAACCTAACCTAACCTAACCTAACCTAACCTAACCTAACCTAACCTAACCTAACCTAACCTAACCTAACCTAACCTAACCTAACCTAACCTAACCTAACCTAACCTAACCTAACCTAACCTAACCTAACCTAACCTAACCTAACCTAACCTAACCTAACCTAACCTAACCTAACCTAACCTAACCTAACCTAACCTAACCTAACCTAACCTAACCTAACCTAACCTAACCTAACCTAACCTAACCTAACCTAACCTAACCTAACCTAACCTAACCTAACCTAACCTAACCTAACCTAACCTAACCTAACCTAACCTAACCTAACCTAACCTAACCTAACCTAACCTAACCTAACCTAACCTAACCTAACCTAACCTAACCTAACCTAACCTAACCTAACCTAACCTAACCTAACCTAACCTAACCTAACCTAACCTAACCTAACCTAACCTAACCTAACCTAACCTAACCTAACCTAACCTAACCTAACCTAACCTAACCTAACCTAACCTAACCTAACCTAACCTAACCTAACCTAACCTAACCTAACCTAACCTAACCTAACCTAACCTAACCTAACCTAACCTAACCTAACCTAACCTAACCTAACCTAACCTAACCTAACCTAACCTAACCTAACCTAACCTAACCTAACCTAACCTAACCTAACCTAACCTAACCTAACCTAACCTAACCTAACCTAACCTAACCTAACCTAACCTAACCTAACCTAACCTAACCTAACCTAACCTAACCTAACCTAACCTAACCTAACCTAACCTAACCTAACCTAACCTAACCTAACCTAACCTAACCTAACCTAACCTAACCTAACCTAACCTAACCTAACCTAACCTAACCTAACCTAACCTAACCTAACCTAACCTAACCTAACCTAACCTAACCTAACCTAACCTAACCTAACCTAACCTAACCTAACCTAACCTAACCTAACCTAACCTAACCTAACCTAACCTAACCTAACCTAACCTAACCTAACCTAACCTAACCTAACCTAACCTAACCTAACCTAACCTAACCTAACCTAACCTAACCTAACCTAACCTAACCTAACCTAACCTAACCTAACCTAACCTAACCTAACCTAACCTAACCTAACCTAACCTAACCTAACCTAACCTAACCTAACCTAACCTAACCTAACCTAACCTAACCTAACCTAACCTAACCTAACCTAACCTAACCTAACCTAACCTAACCTAACCTAACCTAACCTAACCTAACCTAACCTAACCTAACCTAACCTAACCTAACCTAACCTAACCTAACCTAACCTAACCTAACCTAACCTAACCTAACCTAACCTAACCTAACCTAACCTAACCTAACCTAACCTAACCTAACCTAACCTAACCTAACCTAACCTAACCTAACCTAACCTAACCTAACCTAACCTAACCTAACCTAACCTAACCTAACCTAACCTAACCTAACCTAACCTAACCTAACCTAACCTAACCTAACCTAACCTAACCTAACCTAACCTAACCTAACCTAACCTAACCTAACCTAACCTAACCTAACCTAACCTAACCTAACCTAACCTAACCTAACCTAACCTAACCTAACCTAACCTAACCTAACCTAACCTAACCTAACCTAACCTAACCTAACCTAACCTAACCTAACCTAACCTAACCTAACCTAACCTAACCTAACCTAACCTAACCTAACCTAACCTAACCTAACCTAACCTAACCTAACCTAACCTAACCTAACCTAACCTAACCTAACCTAACCTAACCTAACCTAACCTAACCTAACCTAACCTAACCTAACCTAACCTAACCTAACCTAACCTAACCTAACCTAACCTAACCTAACCTAACCTAACCTAACCTAACCTAACCTAACCTAACCTAACCTAACCTAACCTAACCTAACCTAACCTAACCTAACCTAACCTAACCTAACCTAACCTAACCTAACCTAACCTAACCTAACCTAACCTAACCTAACCTAACCTAACCTAACCTAACCTAACCTAACCTAACCTAACCTAACCTAACCTAACCTAACCTAACCTAACCTAACCTAACCTAACCTAACCTAACCTAACCTAACCTAACCTAACCTAACCTAACCTAACCTAACCTAACCTAACCTAACCTAACCTAACCTAACCTAACCTAACCTAACCTAACCTAACCTAACCTAACCTAACCTAACCTAACCTAACCTAACCTAACCTAACCTAACCTAACCTAACCTAACCTAACCTAACCTAACCTAACCTAACCTAACCTAACCTAACCTAACCTAACCTAACCTAACCTAACCTAACCTAACCTAACCTAACCTAACCTAACCTAACCTAACCTAACCTAACCTAACCTAACCTAACCTAACCTAACCTAACCTAACCTAACCTAACCTAACCTAACCTAACCTAACCTAACCTAACCTAACCTAACCTAACCTAACCTAACCTAACCTAACCTAACCTAACCTAACCTAACCTAACCTAACCTAACCTAACCTAACCTAACCTAACCTAACCTAACCTAACCTAACCTAACCTAACCTAACCTAACCTAACCTAACCTAACCTAACCTAACCTAACCTAACCTAACCTAACCTAACCTAACCTAACCTAACCTAACCTAACCTAACCTAACCTAACCTAACCTAACCTAACCTAACCTAACCTAACCTAACCTAACCTAACCTAACCTAACCTAACCTAACCTAACCTAACCTAACCTAACCTAACCTAACCTAACCTAACCTAACCTAACCTAACCTAACCTAACCTAACCTAACCTAACCTAACCTAACCTAACCTAACCTAACCTAACCTAACCTAACCTAACCTAACCTAACCTAACCTAACCTAACCTAACCTAACCTAACCTAACCTAACCTAACCTAACCTAACCTAACCTAACCTAACCTAACCTAACCTAACCTAACCTAACCTAACCTAACCTAACCTAACCTAACCTAACCTAACCTAACCTAACCTAACCTAACCTAACCTAACCTAACCTAACCTAACCTAACCTAACCTAACCTAACCTAACCTAACCTAACCTAACCTAACCTAACCTAACCTAACCTAACCTAACCTAACCTAACCTAACCTAACCTAACCTAACCTAACCTAACCTAACCTAACCTAACCTAACCTAACCTAACCTAACCTAACCTAACCTAACCTAACCTAACCTAACCTAACCTAACCTAACCTAACCTAACCTAACCTAACCTAACCTAACCTAACCTAACCTAACCTAACCTAACCTAACCTAACCTAACCTAACCTAACCTAACCTAACCTAACCTAACCTAACCTAACCTAACCTAACCTAACCTAACCTAACCTAACCTAACCTAACCTAACCTAACCTAACCTAACCTAACCTAACCTAACCTAACCTAACCTAACCTAACCTAACCTAACCTAACCTAACCTAACCTAACCTAACCTAACCTAACCTAACCTAACCTAACCTAACCTAACCTAACCTAACCTAACCTAACCTAACCTAACCTAAC